>MU388238.1:163126-184133 GCA_022578535.1 Jackrogersella minutella
TCTCCCTTCCTCCCTTCCTCCCTTCCTCCCTCTCTCCCTCTCTCCCTTCCTCCCTCTCTCTGCGTGTGTGTGTCATATTCCTCCTTTCAAAAGCCTAACAGTAAAGCTTATGGATTTAGCCACCTTAAATATCCACAGCATCTACGTGCCGCATAAAACCCGTCTGTTTCTTTCACTTCTTGTCGATGTCTCTTGTGCATTTTCCAGGCATAAGTATTCCCCGAGTAAAATGCCGAGGTAGTTTTTTGGATCGACCTATACAGGATTGGCAGGGACGGCAGGCCTCTCTGAAGGGCAATGGTGAATGCAAATTTCGCCATTTTGTTGAAGCCACAATTGCATTGTCCCCTTGAAGGGGATATCGGACCAGGTACAACCATCTGGAACAGCAGAGTCGAGCAAGCTTGTAACTTTAACCGATACATTATGGCTGCTGATTTCTGTCGTGAAACGTAGTTTAGTATAGATTGGGTCGGTTATGGGGATCGTTTGAACGGTCCAGTCGAAGCGCATCTGACCCATGGACTCTTTATGGCCGTCTTCATACTCGAGAAGCATACCGGCTAACGTTGTCATCTTGAAGTAGCATAAGGTGATACTTTTGACCCCTGACATCGAACAGGATGAGTAAACCCCGTTCCTAAATATCGACAAAGTATCACCAAAGCCCTCTAGCGGGAGAACCGACCCTGGGAGTGGAATTAAGGTAGGAGGTTCGGGGTTTTCGCACGCCAGGATTCTCATCTTTAATGATTCGTTGAAATAGATTCGCGTCGAGGCTCTCGGCGGATTATAAGCGCGGGCATACAGAAGCGCGTCCTCCTCTCCGCGTTGCCCATCTGTTAACCATTTGTGGAACCCAAAAACGGCAGTTCGTCCACGATTGGTAGTAAACTAGGAGAGTGATTAGTTTAAAATACGACTTGTGATTATTTCTCATCCACTTACTGTAAGTCCGATAGGGAGATGACTTTCGTTTTTATAGAGGATGTCAAGGCGCGGCATAAAACGACCTATCTCCTTGACGTATTCACCGCGGGTGTTGTCAATAGGCATGTAGACCCAGAAGGTAGTTCTGTCTGCCATCCTGTCCACATCGCGGTAAAAGGCCAGATCCGTATCTTTGCGGTGGGAATGTATTGCGATAACACCTATGGCAGTGACAGCAGCTGAGTAGCCAGTTATATCTGGCGCATTACACTCGAAGTAACGCATTCGCGGAAAAGTATGAATGCCATAATAGTAGAGATAGTCTGAACCAATTGTGTGAATAGGCTTGAGTGTTCTCATCTCGATCATAGTACCAGGCGGCTCCCATACTTGCCACTTGAAGCGTTCGAAAAAGTTATGAGTTTGATGGTTTTTGGTGATACACTTAATATCCCTTACCTTAAGTCCCTATTTCAATGTTAGCTATTGAACGGTTAAGCCGTGTCAGATTTTGTGTGCTTACATCGACTTTTGTACGAATGACGGAAATCCCATTCGGGTCTGAGATGCGTCTCCCCCACATCCCCATTGCCTCGAGGTCATGAGCAGGCGGCTTGGCATCGTATTGTGAGAGGAACTCAATGTTGCGTATGCCAAGATGGTCTTCAACAATATAGATCTTCCTAACCTTGCTTCTTCCTTTATTACCTTGGGACAGAAGCTTTGCCCCACCGACGGGAGAATCAGAATTTTCCAGCCCCTTAAGATAAAAGGTTCCGTCGAACATAACGTACTGCGCATATACGTCACGACTGAGGTTGATGAAGCTGTCGTGCGATGGAGGTGTAATCGCCTGTTGGAGCGCTGTGCTCATTGCACATTCGCGAAGGAGATATCTCGCTATCATGAGCCACAACTCGTTAGGGAAGTGCTTCGGCCATGGTTCTTTCTTGATATTTCGGACTATAAGAGCCTCAAGACGTTTATCTCTCTGCTTGTTCAACTCTCCTGATAGAGGAGGATGGAAGTTGAACCGTGAAACGGCCTCGAAGACTGGCGAGATGTCGAAGGTACCAAAATTGCGCCTCGCGAATTTATAGCAATCGTCATGGAAACAATGAATTTCCTCCGTTCGGTTATGGCAAGTCTCACGGCCGCATATACAGAGCCTCCCGTTTGCGGCGCGCACAACCGTGCCTTGTGTGAAGGTGGCCCCGACAAGCTTTTCATCATTGGAATGCTGATATGACCACATTGGACTCGCTATAATAAACTCTCGCTCCGATACGCCGTATCGACATAGGCTGCATCGGGCCTGTGAGATGCAGAATTGAGGATCCTTCACGAGTTCGAAGGTCAAGGCCATGATTGCTAAGTGGCGCGGTGTGTCGTGATGATGATGAGATTGTGTTGATCCGAAAAACTCGTAATGTAAGGTGAAGTCGTGAGTACCGAGTACGGGGAGGGTAGTTTCTAGAGATCTGTGTTCACGATTGTATAAACGAGAATTGATTACCCTGGTTTTTAAGAAGAAGAAAAGCTTCCTTAAAAAAATGATTGACACCCAGTTGAGGTGGCAAGTCAGTGGGGATTCGTAGTAAAAGAATGATTCCAAATCTCCAAATGCTGTGTACTAGATTTTATTAAAGAGTACTGGATGTACAGAATAGGTACATACATATAGATACCTAAGTGTGCTATCATGGCCCTTGCTGTCGCCTTATCACGTCGATGCTTTCCAAACGACATAGTCGACGAATATACGGCACACAGTGTCTACCGATTCTCCTCCTTGCTGAAGTAATACGTACATAGAGAGGAAGTTACAATTGAGGAATAGGTGGTCAATACTTTCATCTCAGCTACCATGTACCTAATATCTTATAAAACTTCACAAGGGGTATGGTACCTTTGATATGTCACTGTTGATTTAGCCCTGGGGATCACCTCAAGAATTGGACAAACCATCCCAAGGGCTACCGGCACTTACCTGAATTATCAAAGGAGCCAAAAAGTCACGGAAACTTATGAGGATCACTCGGTAATATGGCTTTCATAATGAAGTATGTGTACAGGTTAACTTAAGTGTATAAGTACGTAACTATATATCTTCGAAGGACGACATAAAGTGATATAAGAGCGACCATTTACGTTTGGCGAGTAGAACAATTTATGATAAAGAGCTTCTATTGATCACCCCTTTTTAAAAAAAAGTGACAATGATCCAAATCTCGCCAATTACATTTCACCGGCTGGATATGGATGTATAAAGATTAATCTAGCTAAAGGGAAGACCTTTAAATAACGCCAGAGAATCACAGACTGAAACTTCTGTTTATCCCAAGATTTCATGGCATCAATCTCATTGGTTATTTCATGACCAAAGCTGATATGCACGCATGATGAATACCACGGAGGATTGATCCACTAGTTAGAGATGATCAAATGATATGAAACTCCTTCAATGGTTTCTAATCGAGATATCAAAAGTTTCAAGGCGATCTGACTGATGTATATGACTTCTTGTCCTCGATAACCCTATCGTTTCAGGGGTAAGCATGTTGCTAGTGACACTCGATAACTCAAAATTTCACCAGTTCGGTGTTATACCATACATTGCAATGGGTAAGATAAACAAGAGCTCTGAGAGTCTAAAACAGTTCACCTTGGCATATCTCATACTTAAATTTACCCGAAATATATACGCCAGGGAATACTAGAAATCTAACAAGGTAATTATGGGTAAGCATTAAAGAGGACTATATTGACTTGTTGCAGAGACACCACTTCGATCATAGCATTATGTCTTTGGCATTACATGATATAATGTATATACAAAATTGCATCGAGTCCAGCCATCCCATCTCATAAACCCAAGCCTCTCTAAAACCCATCCATCGCAGCCCCTTTCCCGCCTAAGCTTCCACATAATTGTGTGCCAAGTACGTATGCTCATTATCCATCTCCTGCTGCACAGCCGCCCACAACCCCTTCTTCAGCGTGCCGGCCAGCCAGTAATTCCCCGCAGCGTCCTTGCCCACGACGGGGAAGGAGTTGCGCGCGGGCATGCCGTCGACGAGGCCGTTGGGCTGGATGTAGGAGGGGCGGCCGACCTTGTTCGCGCGGCGGGAGGGGTCGGTGCCGGGGCGCACGACGGCGGCCTTGAAGTCCGTGTCGAAGAAGCGCGCCTTGCTCCAGTTCGACACCATCACCGGCACCATGTTCTGCTCGCCGTACATGGCGACCTTCCCCCGCCTCAGCGCGGCCCGCTCCGCCGCCGCGCTGGCCTCCACCTGCTGCCGCGTGCCCTGCTCCGCGATGGACTGCCGCACCGCGCGCGCCGTGTGCCCCAGCGGCCGCGTGAACAGCTCCCGCATCGACACGAAGGCGTACACGCCCGCCACGGCGTTGCCGACGTAGGCGTGCGTCGGCGGCAGCAGGTCCTTGGCGAGCACGGAGCGCAGGCCGAAGGCGTTCATGATGGACACGGTCTGGTCGGTGTGCCGGAGCGGTAGGAGCGCCAGCCGCGTGATCCAGCTGGACAGCACGTCGCCCTCGCTGACGAACGGCTTGACCTTCTCGTCCGGGTGCACCGTTGCTGCGAGGTAATCGAGCGCGCCTCGGTGCAGGCAGTGCACGTGTGAGCCCGGCACGAACACCATGCGGGTGTCTTCGCCGGGCGACCAGAATAGAGTCTTCCAGATGTAGGAGACGATGAACATGAAGGCTTGCATCGAGGTCAACCGATGGCGCGCCAGGACGTAAGGCTCTTGCGGGTCTGATCCTAGTGGTTCAAGAGGGTCTTGAAATATTCCGTAGAGCGGCTTCACATCGTCGTCTCTTCCCTCGAGGACGGCTATCCAGGCGTCTAGGAGCTCCTTTCGCCCCATGGCGTCGAGAAGGGTGTGCGGCCAGGAGAGCGTAACAATGGTCGCGTCGGAAAACGACACGATGTGCAGGCCCAGCTGCGGTAAGTCGGAGTACAGATAGTCGCTGAGCTGTCGAGGGGCATCCCACCGGCGCAGTAGCGGGGCGTAGTCCTCGGGGTCGCTCAGAACAGTCGGCCTTGCCGTTGGCCTGGGCAGTCTACTGCCGGTTGGGTGTCTGGCAATCTCGACATTGTGCTCCGCGTGCGAGTACGTAAAAGCTGGACGTTTCTCGTCGAATGTTTCTGGAATGTGGTATTCGAGTTTACCGTCAGTCTGCAAATCATTCTTAGTCACTCGATCGTAACCCGTGAATAATATGTGGCAAGAGGTAGTGGGCATACGTTAAGCCTCAACCTGGCGCCAAGTTTGCGCCAGTCGCGTCGGCTGAGCAGCTTCTCTAGAGATATGCGGAGCTTATCAGGGTCCAGCACGTCATCGAACCGCATCGTATACTCGAGGATGACCTTCCTGGTGATCATCGTGTCATCGAGACGGTGAAGTGGGATAACCGTGTCTGACGCTATCGTCAGCGGCGGTCTCTTGACGCGCTTCCTAGAGACTATGTTTCCCATATTTGCGTGATGTAAGTTTTGCTACAGCACCAGGCTGTGGTTTACCACGACCAGAGGAGACTAAGACAAGAGGGTATGTTATGTTTCTAAATCACTTGTCCTTATAAGTCCGGGTTTCCCACGGGGAAATAAAGTGTAGCAGCGGCCCGGTCATTTAGTCGGCCGTCGCATTCCACCAACGACCTAACGATTCGGGCTAATGGCCATGTAAATCGACGGGTTATCGTCTAGCCCAGTAGATATCCGATCTGTACAGGCTGTTCCCTGACGATCTTTAACATGTTGGAAAACCAGGTCCACAGGAATATATAAGTTCTTCAATAGCAACGTAGCATGTTTTGCAGTAGGTTCTGCATACGCGGGAGCGAGTCGATACGAGCAATTTCGATTCATTGGCTTGCCCGCCGACCTTCCCCTTTTCGTGCATTCGATATCTTCGAAGCTGTTCCTATGGTGCTTCTTGGCACGTCTTGGCACGAGCAAGGACTTCGACGCGGCTTGCGTAATTGTGCTCTTTTCGGCGAGAGACATTACCTCGACTAGGTAGCATGTTCTCACACGATAGCCAGGTCTCAGTTGCGGCAGAGAAGCGCTAGATCTAGGTGGCTGATAACTTTTTGCAGGTCAATTTGGAAGATCAACGCCTCCCTGAACGGACTGCCGACGTTAAATAACGTCAAATTAAGAAAAAGAAAAGAAAAAGAAAGGAGAATAAAACTCGCGCGGCCCTAAATGTCGAGTGATCGAGTGATGAACTAGGAACAGGGTCTAATGATCGCACATGCTTGACGGTAACATCCGTTCTCATTATTGGTCATATCTACACCATCCGGACCAACGTGGGGGCCCTTTCAATGCCGTACTTGGTAGCTTGGAATATAAATGCATGCACCATGTATGCTACATCAACTCACAAAGAATCCTTGATCTGGTAGGTGAGAACAAGGATCTTCTACCGAGCCCCAAGTCCTGGAATCGACGTTATCTGGAGGATCAATTTTTGATTAACTGAGGCAGCTAAAGGTAACATTTCATAAGCAATTTACCGGGTAAGCAGATGTGCGAAATAGATTGGTTTCGTGCCTAGATTTGTCTCAGACATTTCGTTCAATGTTTCGAGGACAATTCCTAGTCACAGCTAGCTATGATCTCATCATACAACTAATTTTTATCAACTCCTTCAAATATTATGGATTCCCAGGAACTCCGGAGTGATCGTCTCTCTTGCGGCCGAATAACTACATTCCAGGAAACAATTTTACGGAGCTATGCCCCGAAGACGCCGGGGCTCATTAGCCGGAGCTGCAAAAGCGGGTTCCAACGACGTTCGACATCGATGGGCACGATGGCGTCAACCTCATTATGTATTAACAGCGACCAGCTTTTGTCAATATTCACCAGTTAGGTGTGTATGCGAGAAAAGCTCATTGACGGTTGGATCTACCTCTACTACGTCAGTGTGCCAACCCTCATTAATATAAAACGATGACATGCTTACATGGCCCGAATTCGTTCTTCCCGTTTAACTATTAGTCTAGGTATTCCAGATTTAAGACGGCACAGATGTGTCACCGAATTTAGACTGCGGAAGATCGAGTGTTGTCCCTTGTTGACTCATAGCTGACAAGAGAGATTGGCTTCAGCCACAAGCGGTAGAAGCGGTGGGATGAAGTACTTGGCGAGAATGACAAGACGCCACAGGCAAGATTTGCCTTGACGAAATATTTTCATATCATCTGAGAGGCTTCGTTTCATGCAATCGCGCGATTCGTTCGTGACATCGAAGCTCTGGCTGAATCCGGTTACGACTTCATCAAGCAACGGGTTAACGCATCGTGTGTCCCGTGTGCAAGCAACGTCTCATCAATATCGACGGCTACAAGACACGTGGGATACTAATATGTTGTCAAGCTACCTATGTAGGTAATATTCAGAAGGCTTTCTTCTTCATAGGTATGTAATACTATCAGGTGTGGTATTCACTTATTATAATGGATTTTAGTAGAATATCTATAGCTATGAGTCGAATAAAACAAATTTCCTCTACATGAAACCCCTTTGCGCCAATGGCTTATCTGAATGGCTACTGACTACATGAGGCTTGCTTACCTACTAGATACTCAAGGCAGCTTGTCTGCATTTTACAGATTACTCGAATATAGTTAATAATCTCGGTTATCCTTATGCCAATATACATACAAGAACTTATAAGCTATTTATTACTCGTGCAATCCTAGACTATATGATTCACTCTATGCGATGTAAATGAATATTTGAGATTTGTATATGCAAAAGAAAGTGCACATATGCTAGACTAAGGGGTGTTGAATGCTTAGTCACGCCATATCTGTCGTTATTTTGGTCTGACAGCGTCTCCTTATTCGAGGTGGCTACAAAACAGACGAGTATTAATAACCTTCCAGCAGCTCCAAAGTTAGCTATAGCACATTTATTTGCCACAAGTTGCTAGACAAATTTAGTGAGAATCATGATTTGACAATTGCTTTCCTAACCTACATGCTTCCGTCTACTTTAGCATCCATTTCGGTCCCAAAAGCCACATGTCTCGATAGCTGGATTCATTAAGCCCCAACATACAGAAGCTTACGACTATCATTCAGATTGTTTCCCTAAACCTATGTTGTGTATTTACGAGATTGGTAGTGCGATACAAAGGGGAATGAAAACGAGACAGTGAAAAAGTGAAGTAAAAATAAAATAAAAGAGATGATTAAAAAATCAATGAAAAAAATACCGAAAAAAAAATCAAAAAGGCTCCGGCTTGGGCTCGAACCTCTAGGATTTCCTAATAACCCCTTCCTAGATTCGAACCCAAGCCGTACGGAAAATCCTCCACTGGGGGAGGGATTTTACCTAACTCCGTCGTTCCGGGCACGTCACCACGAGACTAGGGAGGATGTGTCTGGGTTGGTGCTCGGTCGGGTGCTGGAAAAATACTTTGGTATTCTGGTATATGAAGTATTGGAAGCGCGTTGGTACTGGGCCAATGCATGCGAAGCTGTACTTGGATCGCGGTAGACGCGTAGCAGACGCGTAGTAGGCGCGTATTGCTTCCACGGAAACCTTGGGTACGGTACCAAGGTAGGTACCTACTTGAAAACGCATTGATCGAGTCTGGAAACGCTTTGGATAGTATCCCTCTAACCTCGACGGAAAATTGAATGCATATTGGGAAGCGTATAGCAATACGTTATCGCCATGCTTTGCTGGCCATAGACAAGAGTGAGACAGCATGAAAGTAGGGCAAATAATGCGACTAGTCCATCGTGATTTAACTATACTCCGTTAATTTATAGTCCAACGGTTATCCTGGGAACCACAGAGGCAGGCCATAGTCCATAGAGGTCCTATGCTACCCCATAGTTTGCCGTGCCCAAGGCCGACCTTGTCCTACTTTACGCTATTTTCAACATAGCTGCTTAGCCGGTCCGCGGCCAAGTATAAACCGACAGATGTCTGCCGGCTTGGGTTCCCGGTGAACTGGTTTAGGTACAACGACGTATACGGTATACGGCCGAACATGCTGCCTACACTGACATAGAGACCGGAGTTAAGTCCCGCTGAAGTTCCACTTGGGACGGACCTCCGAGTACAAGCAGAGTGCCGTGAAGGACGCCGAGCACGACGATATAGTGTTTCGTAGTACAACCAATGTCGTGAAACGTCTAGACTGAGGTCTTTTGTACATATACCCCGGACTATACCGAATCATGGTCTGGCTTCCATGAACCTATGATCAGATAAGTACCTATGTATGTCATGTATACCGAGAACGAGCTTGGGGGTATTATCATGTCCGCGTCTATGCGCTTTCCGTACCCTTGATCAGATCTGCTGTCATATCTCAAGGGCTAGGTTGGCCGTCAATACCCACGTGGATCCCCTATAGTGTAACTCGTAAAGTGCAATTAGAGCGTAAATTCGCCGCAAGCTAACTCATGGTCTACTTGGAGGTGGCGAATATCAAGTTCGGCCTGGTGATGAGCATGGTTATTAAGTTAGAGATGAAGAGGTGTGTATGTGTTCAGATAGCCGAAGAAAGTTGCAACGTTGGCTTTCACGAGCCATCTGACGAATTATGCATTCATTCTCTCATATCTGGACTTGTTCGTACCCTGTATACGTGTTAAGGGGGTCTTTATACCATTCTGCAGGACATCGCGTTCTACTTATGGTCATTGGTATCGATATACTCTAGGTTTTATAAAGAGATATGAGAGATCATAAATCAATGTATAATTTTCAAACACCTCATTTCAAAGTCTGATTGATGAATTAACCATTAACTACCTAGGTAATCAGTAAGGGTGATTAGCAAACCGACGGGATACCTATCTAGGCAAGAAATGATTATCGGGTTAACCCATGGCAGTATTCCAACTCTGTGGGCCGTAGGTCACAGCGGCATTATCATTGTTTAAAAATCGCCAATCAAATTTAAACACGCGCCGGAGCAATCCTGTGCGACAAGAAATCGGAGACAGCTCTTCGGCCGTCGCCTCGAAACATCGTATCGTTGTGAAACGCTCCGGATACGGCTTTCTTCGTCACGGACAGCTGGACATCTAAACACCTATCATAGAGCTGCTGGCTAAGTTCTTGTGGAACAAGCTCATCCTTGGCTGCTTCTAAGATAAGTATTTCAGGTGGGAGTTTTTCAGTTCCATATTTCTCGGATATGATTCCTAGATTCTTCCAGCTGTCAAGGTGACTTCGAAGAAACGGCCAAAGGTGCCGATAGGGTAACCACTTTTGCGGGTAGAGAACCTCTAGCATGGCACGGATGGAGGTGAAGGGAGTTTCGAGAATCAGGGAGTCCAGATGTACGTTTGGAGGTATTGGAACCTCGGCGGCGACGTTGGTAGCTACTCCCGCGCCAATGCTTTGCCCCCAAAGCACGAGCTCGGCATTTGCCGAGGGTCTCGACTCACGATCTTCCCCGCCGTCGGTATTACGATGCATTTGGGAAATCCAGTCCAGAGCAGCGGCAGCATCCATGCTAAGACCCTTCTCGGTAGGGCGACCCCGTGATGTCCAATAACCTCTATAGCTAAGGCACACCATAGTGCATCGAATACTTCTACCATGCCACTGCATCGAACTTCGCTTCAGCATAGACAACGCTGAAGAGAGATCGGGCAGGCGTGGGGGAATCGACGAAGCATTCCCTATGACCCGATGGTAAGCTCATGGAATCGTGACCCACAGGGAGAAAAGATGCAATGCAGACCCTGAAAATAGAGGATGTAGAATGCAACATTCGGCTTTATAGACGTTGCACCAGGACCAAGGTCCACGTCGGTGACACATAGAGCTAGATCTGTGCCGTCAGTAGCGCGTACTCTTTCCTCGCGCCACCGAATACCGGCGCAACGGCTGGCATAGTCTTGGATCTTTTCCCATCGGGCATTGGGCGGCAACCCTGGCATGTATATGATTTTATTCTGGAAAATGACAAGCATGAAGCATTTCCAGGTCCACAATGCTACGAATAAACCGCTGAATACGACAGGAGCAAGAGCCAGACCTTCGACGTGGTACTTTCTTCTGCATGTCAAGGTGCTGTTGTTATCGATGCGGGGTGTCGTGGAAGGTCGTGATGGGATAATTGCTAAGTTAATGAGGCGTCGAATGGACACTCGGGAGATGCCGCGAATTAAGGACATCGTGATTGGGGACTGAAGAACATGGTTAGAAGTATTTCGTTTATGCGGGGTGAAGTGACGCGCGAAATATGCGAGTGGATGGAAGATAAAGATGATGCATTCTGTCTACATTAAAAATGGGGTGCAATGGTTGGAGCTGTAAGATATGGAATTATGATATTAATGTTCTACGTTGTTCTCATTTGTGGTTTTTGGTTGATGTTGTAAATGTTGTAATAAGTTGGAGGGTTGTGAGATGTTACAATATTTTTTTTGATGATGCTTCCCACATTAAAAAAACTTATTAGTCTCCCCGTCGTTGTCCTTGCACCCTTTTTTTTAGAGCCTGAGCCTGAGCTTTTAAAACCCCCAAATTGAACCTTGAGTTGAAGTTTAAGGAGCATAAGGTTGAGAGTACTTACTAGAAGTGAGGTCACACAGCATTCGGGTATGTACTTCCTAACACTGTCCCAATTAGCGTGATAGACGGCGTCATCGATGGACCCTGCAGCACAGTACATGCACGTGGTACATGCCATATTAGGAGAAATTAGAATCAGGTCTTCCCCGCTTTTAGCGTTATCATCGCCTAACTAAAGAGAAAGCCTAGAACGTCATTGGATCAATCGATAGGTACCGGTGGATCAGTGGATCGATAAGTTAACGAAAGTTACGAAATTCAACTGGAACAGTCATGTCTCCAAGTATTTTTCAACTTTCTTCTTGTCTTGCCTGTCCGTCTCCGACTACGCGATTCTTCAATTTCCGGCCTTCATCTAAAAAGACCAACAAACGTTACGCAATGCCTGGACAAGTAAATGGAGAGGCCGGCAATGAGGCAAATGAGGCAAATGAGTCACCATCTCACCACATAGAAAACCATATAGGAGTGGTTGAAGACGAGTCTCATTCCGAGGAGCGGGGAGATGGTCAGCAACCAAGTCCCGGCTTGAGGGATAGTAAAGGCTGGGATGGCAAGCTACGAATTGATCGCAACGCCCAAATCCAAAACCCCGAAGCCCTTTCGGATCCCGAATACTCCGACGACGAGAACGTACTTCCCGGCCAGGAGATCAGTGCCGATGAAGGTAAATCCGCTTCTGCTTCCGCTTCTGCTTAATTCACTTGAATGTGCATCTGTACCCCCTGTACTAGCTTGTTGATCAATGCCATGCATTTCGGTGTTGACGATTACCTTCAGATCTCCTTGATGACGAAGATCCCGATACCGATGACATTAGTCTAGCCCATGCACGAGTAGCTTCCATACCGGCTCTCCGATTAGATCGATTCAAGAAGGTCGCACGATTATGTCTACGCCAGAATCTCATTCAGCACATCGAGGGGCTATCCAGCTTGGGCCCCACCTTAGAGGAGCTTGACCTCTACGATAATCTCCTTTCGCATATCAGGGGTTTGGACGACTTGAAAAAGCTCAGCACTCTCGACCTCAGCTTCAACAAGATCAAACACATTAAACACATTGATCACTTGACCGAACTTACTGATCTCTTCTTTGTCTCCAACAAGATCAGTACCATCGATGGGTTGTCGACGTTGACGAAACTCCGACAAGTGGAACTAGGATCAAATAGAATAAGAGAAATTAAGAATCTCGATGCCTTGAAGAATTTGGAGGAGCTTTGGCTGGCAAAGAATAAGATCACCGAGCTCAAAGGTCTCGGCGGCTTGCCTAAACTAAGGCTCCTAAGCATCCAGTCCAATCGGATCAAGGACCTTTCCCCTCTTCGTGAGGCTCCGCAGCTAGAAGAATTGTACATTTCGCACAACGCCCTTGAGAGTCTTACCGGCTTGGACGGAAACCCTAACCTGACAATCATCGATATTTCCAATAACATGGTCAAGGGTCTAGAAGGTGTTGGTAATCTGAAGAATATTGAGGAAATATGGGCAAGCTACAACCAAATATCAGACTTTACGGACATCGAGCGGGAGTTGGCCGACAAAGAGAATTTGACAACGGTCTACTTCGAAGGAAATCCTGTGCAGCTGAAACAACCTGCGCTGTATCGGAACAAAGTGCGGCTAGCCTTACCGCAAGTCCAGCAGATAGATGCCAGTGAGTAACCTACCCACAGACAAACAAAAGATGTGTAGCTAACAATGTGGACAATAGCCTTCGCGAAAACGATCTGATTGCAACTCATCTTATAGTCGAGGTGCGTCAGACGCGAAGTCTCAATATTGCATTAGCATGGCATGGCGTTTGGGGGAATCTACCACGATGGGCCATCTTAACGTCGAGAAAAGACGTGCCCTCGTTTCATTTTGGGTTAGGTCTACTGGGAAAGGAAGTTCATACACTGATGTATGGATTGCAAATGGGTAGTTGGGACAAATCAGTTTCAACAAAATAAAAAAAGAGGCAATCGGTGTACGGCACTGTGTTAATGTCAAAGATATCCATAAGCTCACGCGAAATGGTAATATTCGAGTTTCACGGTATATTCACCCCTTCAATATTGATATCGTGATGCAGGTCAGAAAAGCCTAGTCTAGACACCGTTCTAGCAAGATGTTTCCTATGATCATAATAGACTCTACAATAACACCCGCGGTTATTGGTATAAAGATTGATCCACTCCACGTTGACGAGCAAAGTCCTCTATCGGCACGAAGCTCGTCTTGTCTTCCTCGGATCCGGTCGCGTCCTACCCTAGTGTAAGTAAGATGGAACCCGTGACCTGGTATCAGAAATTATGTATCCTAGCCAAAGATCCACATCTTGTCCGTGGGGAAGTACTAAACATAAGCATAACGGTTAGCATGCATACAAGTTTCGGCACTAACAGGGACAGAAAACTGGGGAAGAAGGGCTGAAGTCTAAAAGATGCGATGTAGGAAAAGGGAAAGGGGGAGGGTGACTCGGGGTGCAACCTACGTTCGAGGGCTGGTTGAAACGAATGCCCGCATCCTTAGCAGTGATACTGTCGATATCAGCCTGCTCGAGATCAAACCCAGTGCAGTCCAGGTTCTGCGCCATAACAGCGGGACGGACCGTCTTGGGGATGACGGCAAGCCCACGCTGGGTCGCCCAGCGCAGGAGGATCTGCGACGGCTGCTTGCCGTACTTGGCGGCCAGGCCCGTGATCACATCGTCCTTCATCAGGGGCACCAAGGCCTGAGCATGCTTGAAGCCGAACTCGAGGAAGGAAGCGGGTCCGAAGGAAGAGTAGGCCGTGATGGCGATGCCCTCGGCCTTGCAGAGGTTCAGCAGCGGCTGCTGCACCAGGTACGGGTGGTGCTCGATCTGCAGGGCCGCCGGGGGGATCTTGGCGTACCGGAGCAGGTCGTAGAGCAGCTGGGCCTGGAAGTTGGACACGCCGATCGACTTCGCAAGGCCCTTGCCCACTAGCGACTCCATCGAGGCCCACGTCACATGCAATGGCGTGTTGGACCGTACGATCTGGGACTCGCCATCGTAGTGCCATCCCGGGGGATATCGCACAGCCGGGTCGACGTACTTCAGTGCGCCGGGGAAGTGGATTAAGTATAAGTCGAAGTACTCAAGGCCCCAGTCTGCGAGGGAGCGTCTTGCGGCGGGCTCTACCTTGTCGCCGTCCTCGAAGACGGGCCACAGCTTGGATGTGATGAAGAGATCTTCTCGCTTCACGAGGCCGTCCTTGATCGCACGCGCCACACCATCACCACACTCTTTCTCGTTGCCGTAGTCTAATGTTACCAAACAATCATATTAGCCTTGGACGATATTGGTGAGGTTGTATAGGTATGTTGTATGACCCAAGAAAACACTTCCGGCTAGATTGGCACAGGCTGCACAGGCTTCCGATCTGCCCGAGATATGCGAGGCAGGGATAGGGGTACCCCTGAAATTATTGGCTAGCGGGGTAAAGACAACCGAGGAGGGGGGCTCTTCATTATTTCTTCTAGGTAATCTTTCTTGAGATACTCTCTCTCGCTCAAAAGGGAGGAGAAATACAGATAGACGACGAATAGATCTCACTCACCGCAGGCGCCATCGAATAACCTGTAACCAGCCTTGATGGCATTGTAAACCGTGTCTGCAGCAGTAGCATTGTCCACCTTCCATAGACCGAAGCCCACCTGGGGCATCTCATAACCGCTGCTCAGCTTGATAGTTGGAGTCATTGTGATTGGCTTTGTGTTGATGAAACGACGACTGATAGTAATTGGTTGATATTTCGATATCCCGAGACACTTCACAGGCGCAACGAAGCGACGGAAGAGCAGACGAGAATAACGAGGAGAGGGAAGAATAAAAGGTCGCATGGTCTTCGCGAGATGCGGTTGGTGGGAGTCAAGTTGCTTTATACTGATTCAACCGCCACGAAAGTAAATAAGTTACTCAATTGTCTACTGTACATCAACAAACCATATTACCCAAGACCGCATTCCCCTCATGTGGGGATAACCGCTTATTAAAAAAAGGGTTCGCCAAAGAAGAGAGAGAAAATGGGCTGGTGGTATTCTCGCCGAATAAACCCCATAACACCACAGTCACAGTATTATCATGGACTCATATGACTGACATATGATTGGCATGGATAATAGCTATTCACGACAAGACCAACGTTGGTCTTCGCGCAGAGAAATTGGGGGTATCAGCCCATCTTTCATTCGTTCGTTTAAAACGTAGCAGCGTAGGCCGTTGGAGCCAGAGTCAACGGCCCCCCTAGCGATCCAAATCTTCCAGGGGGGGAATGGGGGGGAGGTGCTTCGAAGTCGAAAAAGCTCGCTAATAACGGGGCCGACTAGAATAGAGCCTCGACGCTATCTCTAGAAATCTCCAACTAACATCGCGGACGGCAACGCATGATTTGCTTAGGGGGGGAGAATGATTTCGCCGAGACCCGACTTTTTCTAACCCCTTCATCTCATACATTTAGCCTGAATATAAGTCGTGCATACTATGGGGGTCCACTGCGGCTAATTCTCACATTATCTTCACATACGACATGACAACCTGACCCTGTCTTGTATCGTGTGGTTTTAATCCCACGTTTTCTATTGAGATCACAGAACCAAAATAGAGGAGCTCCTGTTTCTGGTAGTCTTCTTGGTTCTTTGTCTTTCTTAGTCATGGGTCAGGATAATAGGAGATCTGCTTACTTGACTGCCATTAATGGTAATCTCATAACCCAATCCTTTCGCTGTTTGCTCGAGTAGATCGGTCTTGAATATATCTTCGCATACACGTATACATGACGGTTCTCGATATCATGACCATAGCCAAACATACAAAAGTCCTCACAAGACATTTAACCTCCAGTCCCAAGTTTCAACTACTAACTTAAGTATGATAGTATTTCCCCAAGCAGATTCTTGAAGATGATGGATAATCATGATAAATTACAATTAAAATCAATATCATTTGAAGCAAAAATAACCATTATAATGTTATTCAAGGTGTCGTAGCCCTATCGCTTTCAAGCCTTTGCTATTATTACATACGCTAATTGTCGTTCTGGTGCAGTTTATTCTGTGATCAATGAACAAGAGCACCCTTTAAAACAATCAAGGGGCTTGAAAGGTCTCTGCCGGAAACAGTCGGCGCTCTATCCATATCACGCGTAGTAATGATAGTCTTTGTCTTAGGGAAGTGAATACCGTATATTTTTATATGCAACATGTTATTTTGATTTAATGTGAACTTTTAATAGTTACACTGCCCTTAGATTGGTATATCCATTCAGAACTTCTCATCTGGCGAATAGGTCGTTTTCTAGAGCTATAAATAGGTCTCACTATATTTTACTCATCAATACCGAGATAATCATGGCAGGGCAATGTAAGAAAATGTATAACACTCCACGATACAGACCAAATACTTACATCTATAATCATTAGTGCAGGCGATAGCTGATCAACCGAGGGAGGCATCCTTCGGTAGCAGGTTTACAAATGCGAGGGCAATGTTCAACCGTGCGAGACACCTCTTTGAGAAAGACGCACATGGGACAATGCAATATCGAAGAGTTCTTGGATGGGGTGGCTATGGCATCGTTCAGCTTGTAAGCAGCTTTTTCGAACAGTTCCCCTTTTCTCGACAAGATCCTAGAACACATGAAATTTCTAGGGAATAAGGGTTACTAACGACCGAGGTTGTAGTGGTCAGTAATCGATCCAGCAACTGGTAATGTCGTTCGCGACGTCGCGATCAAGTTTGGCTCCTCCGGCAAAGATAGCGCTGCAAACGCAACGAGAAATGAAATTATGTGGATGCGTGTAGGTGAAGACGCCTGCTTGATTATCTTCGTGTTTTTGACCTGTAGTAGTATTTTCGCAATGCGGAGCATATCATACAATTGGCTTGGCTTAGGAATGCGTCATATGCTGAAATAGGAACCCTCTATAATAGAGAAGACGCGGAACGGCCTACAATAGTGATGGAGGCCGAGAAATTCAGTATGCGGGAACTCATAAACAACATAAACGCATCAAAAATGTATCAGTACCTAAATCCCGCCGACACTGCCAATCACAAAGTTGGATTTATCCCATCCCGGATCCTATGGAGAATGTTCTTATGCTGTAAGCTGGTGCTGAATAGGGTTCTAACTTGGCGCGAACAACTGCTAAAGAAATGAATAGTGGCAAGAGGTATTATTGGAATGGCATATCCACCTCCAAGTTGGCTGCCAGGGAGTGAAGAGTATCGCGAGTCCGTGAACGCACAAGGCATAGTGGATGAATTGCCGCAGACGATAGTTCACTTTGATCTTGATCCTCAGAATGGTTTGATATCTACCTACATATATTAGGTATAGGTTAATTAACTGACAGTGGATAGTACTTGTTGGAGATGTCGACCTCATGGCGCCGGACGAAGAGCATAGAATCAGCCCGTTGATCAAGGCTCGTTTCCCTCCGCTCGTCTTCTAAAGCTACCTAATGTACTAATACCTATCCACAGATAGCCGATCTTGGGCTTATGACGGACTGGGATTCAATGAATATGCCTTATGCGTAAGTCTTGTCGTTTATTCTCATACTTGTTCCCTTGTCATATGTGTATCCCCTTTCTAACGCAGATCATAGAAAGATGTACGCTATTCGGAAAGGGAAGACTAATTATTATGCACCGGTAAGCTGCGCTAGTCTTCTCTAGCTCAGAAGACCCGGTACTCATCCATGATATCCAGGAACAACGAGACCGGACGAGGGCGGCAAACGACGAATATGTAATTGGCCACCCATTAAATGTTTGGGCCATTGGACTGGTACGTACATGTGCCTTTCGTTCCCCTTATGACTTGTATGATGGGAGACAAAGAGTAAGACTAGTTGATTACTAACTTTTCTCCGTCTCGTTCCACTATTTCAGACCATGTTCAACCTCCTTACGTTGAGACATCCAAATGCAAGCAACTGGAAGCCATCGAACTGCACGCTCCCGACCAAAAACAGTAGTGAAACTAAAATCCTGACCTGGGGTTGGCAAATCATCCCTGATGAGAATGGTACAACAGATGATGAGTACATCGACGCGTATGACCTTCGACTACGTCAGCTGATCGCACTTGTAAGTAATGTCGAATGCTGGCCCTCCCCCTATTCCCCTCCTTATCTCAGAAAAACAGAGTGTCCTATTCCAAACGGCCGATAGCACCTCGTTTGGGATATATAGAGGAACCCCTTGAATGTACCTTGCTAAAGAAGTACTGGCTAATTCGTATTGCTTTAGTGCATGGCCGATCATACCGCCCATAGGCCGGATCTAGCAACCTTGCTCACGACTATCGAAGCCGGTATTCAGGCAGCGGACGCCAGGAGAGACCAGGCACCGCCAGAATCCCATTACGTAATCGGCACGAAAGGTGGCAAGTCGGCACCACAAAACGAGACCGCCTTCTTCTCAAGTGGCAAAAACTCCAATTCTCACCCTAGGAGCGGTAGCCCTACAACGGGCACATCCAAGAGAGACTGGGTGGTGAAACAGGAAGATTCTGGTTCGGAGGGGGGAGTTCCTGTCTTTAAGCTCCCGCCAGGTATAGCTCCTATCTTCGAGGTTCCGCCCGATGTCGAGGACGACGAGCTGATCCAGAGGTGGATCAGCGATTACATACGAAACGCCCCGACCCCCCACGATCCATATGCAGGCCATTGGTAGATTGCATATCGCAATATTTTTACTCCAAGGTCAAACGGAACAATGGAGTTTCACAGGCAGAAATGACTTAGATAATAATGGAAGTACTTGGTTTGTGTTGTAATATATATCTATGTATCAAATCTTGTACTTCTCCTATAAGCCCATTGTATAAGTAGGCTTGATGTATTCATAAATTCAAATAGAAGAACCAGAGGAACGGCATATTCCCGCCACTGATCCGTGACGCTCAATCCTAGCAATCATGGGTATTTCTCTCCATATCAAAATACCGCAAACATAACCCCAAGCCCCAGAAGCGCCAATCCAAGCCGGATATAGTTTCAAAACATACGTCCATCGGTATATTGCAAGTCCCAAGCACAAATTCCCTCCCCAACCAACCCATCATACATCGTCCAACCCTAGAAATCCTGCTTCCCGCCCTCCTGCTCCTTGCCCTTGCCCTTCCCCCTCACATTTTCCCGATCGCTCTCCCCATCATAAGGCTTCTGCGTGACGACCAGCCACAGCGTAGTAGCGCCCAAGTCGAGGGGCGCCGGGGTGCGGACCTCCAAAGGCGCGAGATGCGCCCCCAGCGCCAGCATCTGGGCCGCGGCGCCGGGCCCCTTGGGGGCGCGCGCGTTCATCAGCAACTCGTCGACGGAAATGCCCAGCAGGGGCCCCAGCTCGGCCGTGTCCAGCAGCAGGGCCTCGAGGCCGCGGCGGTGGAGCCACTTGGCGTTAGCAGCCGCGGCGTAGGCGAGGGCGCGCTCGCGCGGGGTCTTGGGGTCCTCGGCGGCGGCGCTGATGGCGGCGAAGGGCAGCGACATGCTGGCGCCGATGGCGCGGAAGGTCGTGGCGAGCGGCAGCACGAAGGCGCCGCCCACGAGGGTGTGCGCCGCGGCGCCGATGTAGTTCCCCTTGCGCGCGCTGTCGGCGATGGCGTGGCCCGTGGCCTTGGCGTGCGCGAGCGTCTCCTTGCCGAAGCGCTTGGGCACCTCGCCTACGTGCCGCGCCATCTGCCCCGCGTGGCTCACGGCCTTGTCGGACACCGTCGCCGCCAGGAACCCCGACAGCGTCTTCAGGAAGCCGGACCAGGTCTCGGCCGTCACGCCGCGCTTCAGCAGGACGTCCGGGTACGCGTCCAGGAACGGCGCCTTGGGGTCCGCGGCGACCTGCGGGATGGCGATGGGCCGCTCCTGCATCTTGAAGTCTGCGGTCTCGGAGTAGGCCGGCAGGTGCGTGTCGGAGGGGAAGTTGAAGGGGGATGCTACGGTTGGCCCGCTCGTCTGGGCGGTGTACACTTCTGGTTGGGTGACGGTTGTGGATGACGGCCCGGCGAACTCCTCGTATGCGGGGAGCTGCTCGCCTTTTGCTTCCTCCTCCTTTGATATCTTCATGTCAGGCATTATGGGGGGTTATGAAGATAAATGAATTACTTCGACTGTTGTAAGATTCTTAGGTGGGTGTTTTTTGTTAAGGATGATTGAGGAAGATGGTAAGTTGTCTGATTAATTCCTGGATTAAATAATCCTTCACGACCACCCTCAAGACTTGGGAAGTGACAGCTCAACTATTAATAATGAAAAATCAAGAATCCCCCACAGGCATTGGGATGTTGTTGCCCTCTTCTACGCATCAAAATACGCTTTAAACTACTGCGCCGCGGGGCGGGGTACCTACCTGTTTAGCTGTCTTTGAGTCTTTCAGGTACCAGTAAGTGGTGTTCGCGGGAACAAAAAAAGATTATGATTATGGCTTTTTAGACCCTGGTCAAAATCAAGTAGTGGATCCCGATTATGGAAAATGCTCCAT